>JAIUJO010000031.1:2813254-2815754 GCA_023846275.1 Vanilla planifolia
GAGGAAGATGAAGAAGAAGAAGAAGAAGAAGAAGAGGAAGAAGAAGAAGACGAAGAAGAAGAAGATGATGATGATGATGAAGAAACCAAAGAAGAAGACGAATAAAAAGAAGGAGAAGAAGAAAAAGGTGAAATGGAAGTGGAAGAGGAAGAAAAAGAAGAAGAAGAATAAGAAGAATAATAAGAAGAAAAAGACAGAGAAGAAGAAGAAGAAGAAGAAGAATTAGTAGTAGTAGAAGAAGAAGAAGAAGAAGAAAAAGACGAAGACGGAGAGGAAGAAGAAGAAGAAGAACAACAACAAGAAGAAGAGCAAGAAGAAGAAGAAGAAGAAGATTAAGAAGAAGAAAAAGATGAAGAAGAAGAGGAAGAAGAGGGAGAAGAAGAAGAAGAAGAGGAAGAAGTAGTAGAAGTAGTTGTAGAAGAAGAAGCAAATAAAGAGGAGGTGGAGGAAGAAGATGTAAAAGAAGAAGAAAAAGAAGAACAAGACAAAGAAGAAAAAGAAGAAGAAGAAGAAGAAAAAGAAGAAGAACAAGAAGATGATGATGATGACGATGATGAAGAAGTGCAAGTAGAAGATAAAGAATCAGAAAAAGAAAAAGAAGATAGAGAAGATGAAGAAGTAGAAGAGGAAGAAGAAGAAGAAGAACAAGAAGAAGAAAAAGAAGAAAATTAAGATGAAGAAGACGAAGAAGAAGAAGTAGAAAAAGAAGACAAAGAAGAAGAAAAAGAAGATGAAGAAGTTTTAGAAGAAAAGGAAGAAGAAGAAGAAGAAGAAGAAGAAGAAGAAGAAAAAGAAGAAGAAAAAGAAGAAGAGGAAGAAGAAGAAGAATTAGAAGAAGAAGAATAAGAGGAAGAAGAAGAAGAAGGGGATCTAGATGAAGAAGAGCAAGAAGAAGAAGAAGGAGAAGAAGAAGTAGAAAAGGAAGTAGAAGGTTAAGAAGAAGAAGTAGAAGAAGATGTTGTAGATGAGGAAGAAGAAGAAGAAGAAGAAGAAGAAGAAGAAGAAAAAGAAGAAGAAGAAGAAAAAGAAGGAGAAGAAGAAGAGGGAGAAGAAGAAGAAGAAGAAGAGGAAGAAAAGAAGTAAAAGAAGAAGATGAAGAAGAGGATGAAGAAGAAAAATAATAAGACGAAGAACATCAAGTAGAAGAAGAAGCAAAAAAAAGAAGTAGAAGAAGACGAAGAGGATGATAAAGAAGCAGAAGAGGAAGAAGGAGAAGAAAAAGAAGAAGCAGAAGAAGAAGAAGAAGAAGAAGAAGATGAAGAAGAAGAAGAAGAAGAAGATGATGATGATGAAGAACAAGAAGTAGAAGGTGAAGAATAAGAAGAAGAACAAGAAGACGAAAACGAAGAAGAGGAAGAAAAAGAAGAAGAAGATGATGATGAAGAAGAGAAGGAAGAAGAAGAAGAAGAAGAAGAAGAAAAAAGAAGAAGAAAAAGAAGAAGAAGAATAAAAATAAGAAGAAGTAGTAGAAGAAGAAGAATAACAATAAGAAGAAGTAGAAGAAGAAGAAAAAGAAGTAGAAGAAGAAGAAGAGGAAGATGAAGATGAAAAAGAATAAGTAGAAGAAGAAGTTGAAGAAGAGGAAGAAGAAGAAGAAGAAGAAGAAGAAGAAGAAGTTGTTGAAGAAAAAGAAATGGGAAAAGAAGAAGAGGATGTAGAATGTGAAGAAGTTGAAAATGAAAAAGAAAATGAAGGAGAAGATAATCATGAAGAAAAAGAAGAAGAAATGATGAAGAAGAAGAAGAAGAAGAAGAAATGATGAAGAAGAAGAAGAAGAAGAAGGAGATGAAGAAGAGAAAGAAGAAGAAGAAAAAGAAGATGAGGAAGAACAAGAAGGGGAAGTAGGGGAAGGGGAAGAAGAAGAATAAGAAGAAGACGAAGTTAAAGAAGAAGTAGAAGAAGACGAAGAAGAAGGAGAAGAAGAAGAAGAAGATGGAGAGGAAGAAGAAAAAGAAGAAGAAGAAGAGGAAGAAGAAGAAGAAGAAGAAGAAGTAGTAGAAGTGGAGGAAGAAGAAGAAGAAGAAGGAAAAGAAGAAGACGAAGAGAAGAAGAAGATGATGAATAAGAAGAAAAAGAAGAAGAAGAAGAAGAAGAGGAAGTAGAAGAAGAAGAAGAAGAAGAAGGTGAAGAAGTAGAAGAAGTAAAAGAAGAACTAGGAGAAGAAGAATTTGAGGAAGAAGAGGAAGACGAAGAAGAAGAAGAAGAAGTCGAAGAAGAAGAAGAGGAAGAAGAAGAAGAAGAAGAAGAAGAAGAAGAAGAAGAAACCAAAGAAGAAGAAGTGGAACAAGAAGAAGAAGAAGAAAAAGAAGGAGAAGAAGAAAAAGGTGAAATGGAAGAGGAAAACGAAGAAGAAGAAGAAGAAGAAGAAGAAGGAGAAGAAGAAGAAAAAAAGAAGGAGAAAAGGAAGAGGGAGGAGAAATAGAAGAATAAGAAGAATAAGAATTAGTAATAGTAGTAGTAGTAGAAGACGAAGAAGAAGAAGATGACGAATTGGAAGAAG